>JAMQCK010000599.1:0-19416 GCA_024196135.1 Pleurotus ostreatus/Saccharomyces cerevisiae fusant | reverse complement strand
CCATGGACTCACCAGGAGCGTTCGCAGGTCGCCCACAAGGTCGGACAATGGTTGGCTGAAGTATTGACAGAGCCACTTCATCCAAGCCTCAGCAAATGGAGGTAGACCAAGGTAGGGTGCGTTCATGACGTTGGCGGTGCAACTGGAGTACACCTGCGTGAAACGCTGGGCCGGCGGCAGCATCTCGGGGAATAATAGCGCAGCGTGTAGTATGGGGAGGCAGTGCAGGGCTTGCTGTTGTACGCCTAGATTCCTGAACTTCTCCGGCACGCAGCGCGTATTGACCAGTAGGCTCGGGTCGCACGTATCCGGCCATTGCCCAATGAAGTCCAAGTAAGCCCATTGATCTTCCTCCAGATGTCCCCCGCTAGTCTAGGTACGAGAGATCAGTTGAGCTAGAGGAATGCTATGTAAGGGACTAGGCGACGCACCTCGATCGCCCTCAAGACGCTGGGGCTTGCAGACTCCATGCGCTGCACCTGCGACGGGCGCAGAAGATAGCGACGACCAGCGCGGTCCATAACGTGCAAGCGGTCGACGTAGGGATCCGGTCCCAGCAGAAGCATGATTTGCGGGCGGAAGGCGTGGTCGCTCATGTAGGCGACCACGATTGAGCGTGGGTCATCGTCAGCGCAGTCCACAGCAGAATGTTGAGCGATCTCCCGCTGAACACTGCAAGCGAGCACTGCGTGATTGTGAAGCTCGACTTGACCCTGTACGAAAGACGCCATCGCCGGGTTATGCAAGAATGCCAGTCGAAGAGCTCCAAGTAGGAGAAGCGAGAGAAGCACGCAAGCGCGAAGAGCGAAGAGCTTGCGATCGAACCGCGATGCGCATCGCAATCACATTTTCGTCGATATGGGGCCCGGCATTATACGACGCGGGCGCGACGGGCGCGATGGGCGCGACGGGCGCGAAAGTCATCATCTGCGGGGCTGCGTTACACAGATCGTCGATATGGGGCCCGGCATTTTACGACGCGGGCGCGACGGGCGCGATGGGCGCGACGGGCGCGATGGGCGCGACGGGCGCGAGAGTCAGCATCTTCGAGGCTGCGTTACTCAGATCGCACGAAAGGCTATCAACCTACTTATGTAGAGGACCGGCGCGTGCGCGGGGGCGTCCTTGTTTGGCGATTGAAAGAAGACACTTTGGCAACACACGAACTGAACTACGATTGTTAACTGGGCTTGCAACTGCCGTCAGGATTGTGAAAGCCATGCCATGGAAGATGTAGATGGACCGTCAAGACGGGTAGACAAAACTGCTCCTCTACATGCGCCTTGGGGTCCGTTCGAACACGACGCCGCCCATGGGTGATTGGTTCCTCCAGCCTCGGGTGTCCGCCGACATGATCTTCGCGGCTCACGAGCGATGTCAATGGGCATGGCGGGTTTCAGGCCTCATCTAAGGAGTCGGTCCAAGCCAACACGGCAGGATGCGCATGAACCTGAATGGGGTATTATGCCATCGGTTCGACAGACATGGCATCCTCAGACGACTGACCTTGGCAGGTTTGAAGCCGATGACTTGCAGGGACTCCATAGATTGAGCTCTGGAGATCGCAACGTATACCTGGCCTAAAAGGACACCGCATCAGCTACGATATCTAAGGGCGATGGTTGCGCTTACGCGTATACACACCGTGTGCAAAACAATCGCTGACGTCAACTTGCAGCCGTGAAATGGTCTTGCCCTGACTCTTGTGGATGGTGAGCGCCCAGGCGAGGGCCAGCGGGATCTATAGAGGACTTGGACGACTGATACATCTCGAACATGGTGAACTGACCTGGATACGACGGGCCAACTGCAGACCGTCTGGCCCATCCAACCGGAATTCCTCTCTCATGACAAGAACGCGCCTAACGACGTCCGATGCAGGTCCTACGGTGATGGAGAAGGCGACGACTGGAAAGCGCTCCTGCGAATTGCGCCCATTCAGCGGTCGCCCTATGCTGTCTGGTCGGCATGAGAGGTCTTGCATGGCGCCCGATCCCGAGTCCTGCGGGGTCTGATTCTCCTGGTCGTGCGGTGAGGGCGAGTATTGGCGCTCAAAAGCCTTGGGGGTCATGAACGCTTCAACAGTTCCAAGGGTACCATTGACGAGACCATTATCGAAGTTCTTCAGAAGCATGACTTGGGCGCCAACCTTCAGTGCCAACACGGGAGAAGCTGGTGACGCATCCAGAAGAACCTGATAATTCTTGGCGGGCCCGGAGTCGACGGCGTCGAATGCAATGGCCGCGCCAGGTAAACGACGCAGCTCCCTGTTGTTAGCGTTCTCTACAGAGGCACGAAGGGGATACAAGCGCGCCGGTTGCACAGAGGCGGGGGGGAGTGGACGCTGAAGAGCTCGGATGGCTTGCTCGACAGCCGAAGTGACTTTCGCCTCGCGAAGAGCGTCCAAAATGGCCACAAATGCTGCATGGGTTGATTGCGTTCAGCGAGCGCCGTATGAGAATCCGGGCTGACATACCAGGGTCTGTCTGACGAAAAACTTCGTTGAGGCGTATGATACGCTCGACTATACCCCATGCAGGGACTTGAAACGCAAACAAAGCCTGATCGCCTATGCCTTTGTAGACGGGAGGCAGCTATGGATGAGGCGTTAGATGGAAGCCGTAGGGCTAGACGACAGCGACGCCCACGCGCCTGGAAAAAGTCGCCGCATAGAATGACCTTGGTGAAGGAGATTAAGTGTTAACCGATATGTGCGCGAAGGAATGACGCACCTGCAGCCCTCCGAAAGGACAGTTCTGCTTCCGTACGCGTCTTAGGACTTCCGATACGAGCTGAAATAAGCGACCATCCACCATTGATACTGGAGGCCAATGAGGAAGACGACAAAGACATATTGTCAGCCGTCAAGCCCTCTCCAAAGCACATAGACCTACTCTCTTCGATGACAAGCGCCCGAGCATCCTTGAGCCGGTTGGTCGCACGACAATGCCGTGCGTGTCGTACGGCTGCCTCCACTTGGGTTTCGGGAGAAACAGGGATACCCGCCCAAGAATGTAGCGTGTGGCCTTGAACGAGTCAATTAGCATGACACCGCTATGCTGTTGGGTCACATACCACCCACAGCGGACGCGGCTAACCCCGTGCTGGCCGTGATAGCAACCGCCCAAGGATTGTTGTCTGCGTTGAACTTGTTCTGGAGTGCTGCGATCATGCGCTGAAGAACATAGGACTTGCCAGTCCCTGAGCAGACTCCGGTTTAGTGGAGAGGAATGGACGGTCGATAGGCATACGCACCAGCTGAGCCCGTGAAGAACAAACTAACGCCCTCATCTACAACGGCTTTCAGAGCGTCTCCCTGACGAGCGTTGAGGCCTTGGAGATAAGGCGCGGATGGCTGAGTGCCCACGCGCGCCGGTGCAGTTCTCCGGGAGAAGTAGGTATGGAGGGTATTCAATGGCGGCCTGACGCAGCTTTTCTTAGGAGGAGGACCAGTCGCAGTGCCAGACGAGGCGGGACGCTTGCCCATGATGGTTGAGGGAGAGCCGGCTCGTGCAATGTCCCTTTGCTCATGGGGGTGCGCAATTGGCAGGAACGGCGAAAGGAGTGAACTAGCGCGAACAGGAGCGACAAGAGCGACATGAGCGATTGGGCGAGAGATGACATCGCGTGTTCGGACCAAGCCCGGAATGCGTTGTAAGGCCTCGGACAAAACCAGCATCACAACGGTTGCCGTTACGTCCGTCGGAAGAGCGATGAGTACGGTACATACAGGCCAGATAGATACGAAGAATGCAATGGTTCACCACACGCAGCTCACGTTGGGACGACGTGGGTATGATGGTCAGGAGCAGGAGGCCGGACAAGCTGATGCTACCTGCCCTCGAAAGGCGGCGCGTGCAGAGGGGGAGGGACGATGCATGAGTTGTACGATGAGTTCAACGGCAAGCCAATCTGTGCATGCGTGTCAGCCCGGAACGCACAGATACTCGAGAGAGACGGTGCACGCACCCAAACCTTGCCCACGGAACGTGGTAAGCGCAGAGACATCCAAAGGCCCTGAGGCGCTTTTCTGCCCCACCGCAAACACGACATCTTTGGGGTTGAGACGACCGATCTATTCACAGGAAACGATGGGCATCTGGCTACGGCGGGCTACGAGGTGAAATGGCTTACCTGGGGTTCGTTCCCTCGAATAACCATGCGTATGCCGTCACTGGGCATGACCACGGCCATCTAGGTGAAGGTTGAGCCGTATGAAGTGTAGGCCGCGATCCCACTTATCGCACATTAGCCTGAGCGTCCACTGTCAGCACAGCGCATGGCAACGTGACGCAGTCTCCTTCCGCATAATTCTTGTGATAGATGGCCCCATTGACCCAGAGGCAGGCAGCGGACGTCTCGCTAGAGTGGCGCATGATGGGAGAGGAAGACAGACCGCATTGGCATGGTGGTCTTCAGCGGACACGTGCTGTGACCGTTCGTGACCCAACTTGTCCGCCGGGATGACGTCGACGGACTTTTTCGTCTGCTACCTGGTTTCGAACACTGGGGTAGGAATGCGTCGCACACAAACTACCACTATGCCCTCATCAATACCGTATGAGTACGGGATATATAGATAGCTGAGCTACCTTGCATGCGCGACATGACTTTTTCAGACGTCAGAAAGTTGCCATATACTAAGGCAATACTCCGTACATTGAATGGGAGAAGCTACAGCGACGCGACGTACCCGGACTCATTTAGCCAGCAAGCAGGTCCAATTACACTCGATGGATTTGCTCTGGCAATGGTGAACATGCCGCATCTGGCCTTACACTTGGACTGCGACGCGTAATGCCGTCGAGAGACAGGAGAGTGCAGTGAGTCCAGGGGCCCTGGTATCATGGTGGGGTACATGAGGGAAGCGGCGTCGGACACGCGTAATGTAATTGCATGTAGGGAGTATGACTTGTGGTGTTCAAGAGCGGCGGCGTTGGCAGCGTGCTCGAGAGGTGTACACTACGGGAGGGTGGGCAGGGCTGACGAGGGGCGGTAATGCTGCTGTGGGGTGGTCAGGAGCATGCAGAGCAGATGTATATGTAGAAAGGCAGACGTACCTTCGTCGGGGTCATCGTCCGCCGCATGAGAATAGAGGGGATGAATCTCTGGCGCAGGCTGAGCCCCCACAAAAGAGACGATTCCGGTGGCGAAGAGCATGCCTGACTGGCGGGCGACACTGGCAGGGAGCGAGTTGCCGAGCAATGGAGAGCAGGGAGGATTGGCCTTTCCCTTTATACCGGAGCCCAAGATTGACGCGAATTCAGGCATTGATGATGCGGTGTGAAGGAGGTGTGAAGGAAGCAGCTCAAGAAGCAAAAGACGGCGTACGCGGGTCACCCACGTGACTCAAGAGTGATGTCATGCGTGCACGTGATGCGTGACGGTCTGCGACCTCACACTGCTCACAGGTTTAAGGGACTACGTGCGCGTGCAGCGAAGGAAGGTACGGTGAAAGGGCCGCGGAAATGTAGCTGCTGAACGCCAGAGCAAGCGAGGAAGATTCCAGCGGAGTGCAAAGGGGCATGGTTTTCTACAATACTAATGTCAATCTAATGGTGTTCTCGGCACCATAGCCAGCAAAAGTAAGCGGAAGGCCGAGATTTGTTACTACCAGCTATTATGATAAAGCATGGGAGGAGCACTCTCGCCAATGCCTGCATGACAGTAGCTGCAAAAGCGTAGCGCAGGCGATGTGCCATCAAAGTCCATGTCTCTCCATACCACCGACGCGGATGGCAGATTGAGGGATCGGATATCGGTTTCGTCCCTCTCGTGCATGCAACTGTGGGCGGGACATAGCCGGCGAGTGATGTGCAGCTGCCGAAGGCACCGAACTCCGAGTCGACGGGCACCTTGGAGTTGGCACCGATTGTGCACGAGCTGCAGCAGGGTACCTTGGGGAGCGTAGTCCCATGTGGATGACATGAGAGATATAGACTGGAGTTGTGGGGATAGCGATGTCGTAGTCCAATCCTGGATGATCCCGGTCAGATCTGGAAAGCTCTCGGATGCACCGCGAATGGCGATATGTTCTAGATGATCGAGGGATGATAATAGGTTGAGAATGAGGGGGTGAGGGAGGTCGATATCAACGAGGCGAAGCGTCACGAGGGTGGCTTGGGCGCATGCGACGTGGTCCAGCGCCCGTAGCACGACCTCGTCAGGAGGTTGGATCATGGGTGGATCACCGTAGGGCAGAGCACGCAAATCGAGGTGACGCAGATCTGGCGTCTGGATGGCGCTGAGGATGGAGATGATGTCGAGTTGGAAGAGATGGAAGGAGATGGAGGTCAAGGACGGCAATTCGATGACGGAAGTGGGTGTCCCGTGGTCATGGACGACAGTCGGCGAGAATCCGTTGCTCGAGATGCTGACAGTTTCCACACGCCCCGTGAAGGCGAAGAGATGTAGAATGTTCGGCCAGGAGATCCAATCAAGGCGCAGATTGAGGACGGTGATCCGCTTCCATGGAATGCACGATGTCCGGACGGTGTACTTGCCGAGAGTACGTCCAAAGTAATCGACGCGATCCAGGACCGACATCCTCAAGGAACCAACGAAAAGGAGGAGGTGGCCTCGATCATCATCCTGAAGGCTATTTGAGACCGACGGCGTGAACAGGTGGGGAAAGCACGTACTACCATGTATTTGTCGCGCAGAGATAGGTGGCGAACGTTCGGAAGGGTAAGGTCCAACGTAGGCAGGGAAAGGGTAGGCCCCAGACCGATGTCCAGCAACGCTATGCGATGATCATACGACGATATGAGGAGGAATGCACGGTGCGCTTCGCGGGCATACTTCGTGAGCGTTGCTTTGAGCCTGAATCGCAAGGGCGCGGGATGCGATCGATCCAGGATGTGGCGCAGTGCGGAGGTCTGTACTGTGCTGGGGCGCGGAGGCCTTGCCGTTGTAGGTGACATGCGGGGCATACCGTCGGCGCGTATGTGGAGGAAAACATCGGACCAGAGTTCGGGAATTGCCAGTGCAATTGCCCTCCATCGTTGGCACACCTGGGCGATGTTCCATGGGCAGGTCGCGGGACGCGGCCCCTGCACCCAGCCAAGCGAATTAGGATGCGCCGGATGATTCGCGGGCGGCCAGAACGTGAGGTCGAGGGTACGGACTTCCAAATCTCTAGCCTCATGGAATATGATGATCAGGATCTCGGTAGGTAGGTCGGATATGGGACGTGAGAAGGCGACCTGTGGGAAAGGATGAGGACGAGCGGGACATCGGATGGACAAAGGGTACTTACCATAGTTCGAGCGAGATGGTGGTTGCGCAGGACATGAGCGTTTTTCAAATATAAAGAACAAACGGCGCTAACCGCAAGCGAACAAGCGCGATACATGCGATGCAGCTGCCGGTCGGTTTCTGGAATCTGGCGCGGAGCGCGCGAGTGCGAGGGGCATAAGCAATCAACGCGACAGGCGCGACAGGCGCGGAGGGGCGCGAAGGCGAGAAGTTGTCACCGAGGAGACTGCGAGAAGAGCGGATCGCGCGTGACCAAGGGTGTATGGGGCTTGGGGGTACATGATTCAGACCGCTGGTACAGAAGATGGCGTAGAACCAAGGTCTTCCCTGGCAGTATGGTGGGCGCACGCATATCTCATGAAAGCTTAAGCAGAAAAGCATAGTACATTGCTAGGCTACGAGCTGGAAGGCGAGCGTACAACGTCTGCGATAGTTACTTGACAACAGTCGCAAGGGTGGCCGATGGACGCAAGCGACGTGCGGTCCAAGTCCATATCTGTCCATTCCACCGACGAGGAAAGCAGGTTGAGCGACGCGATATCCGCCTCGTCCCGGTCGTAGATGCGGCTATGCAGCGCACACCGACGGCGAGTGATGCGAAGGTGGCGAAGCGGCCGAACTCCAAGGCGGCTGGCAGCTTGGGGTTGGCACCGGCTGCGCACCAGCTGAAGTATGGTACCCTGGGGGGCAAAGTCCCACGCACGCGACATGAGAGACAGAGACTCGAGTTGGGGGGACAGCGGTGTGTTCGTCCAATCCTCGATTAGGCTGGTCAAGTCAAGGTAGGGCTCCTGTGGCCATGGCACGCTGGAGGGTCGCCAGCGAATGGAGAAATGTTGTACATGCTCGAGGTGGGACAACAGCACGCGTATGATGTGGTGTGGGAGATCGAGATCGACGAGGCGCAGCGTGGCGAGGGTGGCCTGAGCACGAACGACATTGTTCAATGCCTGCGCCACAACCGCGTCAGGAGGGTAGACGGCCGACGGGTCTGCCCAACACGCGCACTGCAAATCAAGAAGACGCAGGCCAGGGGCCTGGATGGCACTGAGAACAAGGAGAGTGTCGGGCTCAGGGAGGTACAGTGAGATATGCGCAAGGGATGGAAGTACGGTGATGGTTTCCGGTGGCTCTGCTGGGCGTGGGCTGCCTGCAAAAAGCCCCATATCGCCGGTCCTGGTGATGCTGAGAGTATGCAGCTCCACCGTGGCTATCAGCAGATCTACGACGGTCTGCCAGGATATACAAGCAATGCGCAGGTTGAGAACGGTAATCGAGCCCCAAGCGATGTTCGATGCCGTGATGGTGGAGGTGTCGAGGGACTTTCCGAAGTAGTCGATGCGAGTCAGGGCAGGCATTTGCGCATGTGCAAGGGAGAGGAGGGGATGTTGATCTTGCGTCTACAGCGAGTATGTTTTATTAGTTCGACTGGTTGGCCGAGAGAATGAAAACATACATCTGTGAGCTCCCATGCATTTGGGAACTCCTCACGAAGAGAAAGATGGCGAAGCTTGGGAAGGGGTATGCAGGGCATGGGTGAGGAGAACGGAACTTGGACGTCCAACAGCTCGATGCGATGACCATGCACGAGTAATTTGTTGAGTGCTAGGTGCACGAGGTAGAGGAATTCGGGTGAGGGAGTGGCCCTGAGGCGCACGCGCAACGGCGCAGGATCCGACCGCAAGAGGATACGATCGAGGACGTGGTACTGAGCGACACGAAGACCCGTCTGGTAACTCGGCTGTGGTGAATGGTGGATCCCTACGAACGCAGGATAGACGCTGACGAAAACGTTCGACCAGAGATTGGGGATTCCGATCGAAATTTGCCGCCACGATCGGCACACCTGCGATATGTTCCATGGGGAGGTCCCGGGACACGGTCCTTGGGCCCACCCAGACTCAGATGAATGCGCGTGACGGCGCGGTGATAGCCAGAAGAACAGCTCGAGCTGGCGGACCTCAAGGTTGGTGGCCTCATGGAATATGATCGTTAAGATCTCGGTGGGCAGGTCGGAGACGGGACGTGAGAAGGAGACCTATGGGAGAGGGTCAGGAAGAGGGTGGAGAGTGCGATTGACAGAGCGCTCTTACCATAGGTAGATGGTGGTTGGTAGATGGTGGTTGGAGATAAGGGTCTTCCGGACTCAAGCGCGGAAGCTGATTGAGAGCCAAGGAAGTGCAGAGACGGACTGGCGCGAGATGCCCGAACTGCGCGAGGAGCGCGATGGGCGCGAGGAAACGGGCATGCATGCACAGTGATGCTGACATTAGCGCAGTGTAGAGTCACGCGTGCAACGACTTCAGCTGACAAGCTTAGCCCACCATTTCGGGGATAAAAACAGTGATAGACCCGGCCAAGTCGGTGCCTCCTCTAGTAATCTCATGGGCTCGAATGCGAGAGCGGATGTGCTGTTCGCAGGCATGAGGGTCGATGTCAAGTGTAGAACCAAGGGGCCTGGACCGCCACGCGAGCCTCGGATCTTGCCGGATCCCCACCCACGATGGCTGCCGCTCGATTAATCGCACTTGCATTCTCGACACTAGACCGTATTTGCACCAATATATATCGATCCATTCTGCACGCGCGGATCCCATTGTTCCCTATGGGCGATCGGTACAAAATTCCCTACTATATCCTGGTGCAAATACGGTGTACTGCCGTACTAAGTTTGGGAGTAGCGGCACCACTGCTACTGAGCTACTCGGCTAGCTCATTTTGTTTTAAAATAGCCGAGGCCAATATAAACTACTGTATAGGTCGATAAACTCGAACCCTTAGGTGCGGACGCAGCGCGAGAAGTGCGACTTTCCAGAAGTGACGGGGTGTCACACATGTGACATGCGCGTTACGGGACAATGTCGAACTAAGGTGGGGCTCCTTTACCTTTAAAACTATGTATACAGAGCGGATCCAATCCTATGCAGAGGGGTCATATGTCGCACAGCGGGTTGTTTGGTCAACTCATTACAATGGCACTACATTGCATTCGAAGTTAAACGAGTGAGTCACGTGTAATTCCCGTGATATGCCAAGTTCGAATCCGCGCAGGTGACGGTCTTCGACGTTGAGCGCCTGCATGGCAGTTGGCATTACCTAGCTTACAACGCCATGTAGGTGGTCCAATACTTCTTATCTGTCTATAGCAAAGGTAACCCTGGCCTTGTAAGCGCTCATAAATCGCGCGCGCATTGCATTTGGGCATGGTATAAGGACAGCGACTAGTCTTATTGATGTTGATATCACCCGCCCTGGCATTGCGACACTGGTAAATACCACACAGCGAGAGTATCTGGCAATACTTTTTCGGACGAATGTGACGACGAATAAACGGTAGAACGAGATGGAGCGGAGCCAAGATAATGCTACCGTTGCCTGGTATCTTATTGAAGGAATAGCACCCAGTGAAGCGGATTCCGGAACAATCATCATGATTGGCGTACGATAACAATAGACGAGATAGGTAACGCGACTGGTTAAAGGAAGTACAAAGATCAGCGGGTTAGGTGCGGGCAGCACGATGGTCGGTCCAGAGCCCGGCGGCTGGTCCGACTTGCAACGCATGCTTCTTAATAGTGGGCGAGAGGTTTAGCCAGATTTTCTTGTTCTCGCTGAGAGTCTGCTGTTTGACGGTGCGCCCCAATATGTGACTGGCTTTAGCTGGATCGCTGTTCAACGGTGCTGCGTTGCTCAGCGTGGCCATAGCGCCATAGAGTAGACAGTTGTCACTGGTGTACAGGAATGGGAAGGTTGCCCGCTTGGAGCGCGGTGCGGTTTGTAGCCAATCACGTATGGCGTCGATGGACGAGAAATTCGTAGGTCTCAATGCGAAAGCGTTAGATGGGCGATGCAAGAGTCGCGGCAATGCGGTCACTCACCTTACTGCGGGTATGCGACGCTCGTTCTCATGCTCTTGACCAGTTTGCAATCTGAGAATGATTGAGAGGCAGCCCATGCGCGAGCGCGGAGATAACTCACGGAGTATACGCAGGACTAGGAGACTGCGGACGATACGCGTCGAGATAGGCATCAAAATCTGCTTGGGACATACGGTTGGACGCGACCTGGGGCGTCGTTTCGACTGTGAGATCGTGCACAGAGCTTGGCGAAGAGGAGGGGGGAGGGTATGAGGGGCCAGAGTCGTCATGAACAATGCGGCGGCGTCTGTGAGCAGCACCTTGTTGTCAGTGACTGAAAGGAGGCGAAGCGGATCGCACTGACTTCGTTGGCGAGGGGGAGGGAGTAGGGAGCGGCAACTGCGCTTGTACGGACGCGGGTGTCACGGTCCGATATTGTTCAGGGCTACGTTGCCTTTTGGAAGGTGTCTTCGGTACCGCAATGTGCTGATGAAGATCGACGCAAGTCTGAATCCCATCCAGGCGAGCGAAGATGTATCTTTTCGCGGGAACGGGAATTCGCTCGAAGGTGTCGACCCATGTACGCAAGCTGTCCGACCAGTATCCGAACGATGCGGTATACAGGGATTGCATGGGGATACGTGTTAACTGCGAAACCACCTCCGCATGTTCGGATAGGTGAAAGCTATCGACAGGACCGTTCTGTATAAGCATGGCTTTCGGAGGTTGATCGTCCTGGACGGCGAGGGCATGGATAAGTTCGACTCGCGCTTGCGCAAAATCAAGTGAAGACTCACGGCAAACCAGAGCAGGAGAGTGAGCTTGTTACGCTGCGCCTCGCGCTCTGCACGATTAGTGGCCGCTTGCTTGCGACGATCGTAAGCGTTACCGCCTTGCGAGAGAGCCGTCGCAGCCTCCAGTGGGATGTACCGAGCATAGTCAGCACCTGATCCGGATGGTATGATTGGCGCGGTCGTTTGGCGTCGCTGGACTGGGAGTCCCGGTTGAGAGGGCAAGGCTTGAGGAATAGAAGGCGCGCGACGGCGGTTGGATAAGCCAGAAGACCAGGTGTCCCCAAGCTCTCGGTGGCTTGTCAAGAAACACGACAACTGGAGCGGGCCCAGGACCTTTCGGCAGCACGTCAGACAGCAGTTTGTACTGCAGTCGGTGCTGGCTCTAGCGCTAGCCGGTTTGCGGAGGCACTCAGGCCCATCGCAGAGCGCGTAAGTGGGCCCCGGTGGGGGAAGGGCGCCAACGGTAGGATCACTCTTGGCCATGAATAATTGGTGGAGGTTGCCGTAGGGTCCGGATCGAGGGAGCCGAAGAAGCCATGGTGGTGGGCCGGAGATAACGTCTGCGACTGAGACCGGAGGGGCTACGCGATACGTTAAGTCGTCCCGCCAGTAAAACCCGTTGCAGGTGACGACCATGTTACTGGAGATTGGAGGGGAGCCAGCGCACTAACAGGTACGGCAATGTAAGTAAGGGATCTGTCATTGAAGAGATGACCGACGCACTACTTGGTAATAGCCCTCATACTTGTTGGTGCGCGGGTCGCCATGCGAGCGCAAAGCAACTGTAAGAGGTCTGCACTGGCACTTGGGACAGGCCTGCAGAGTGAAGACCCGACGATCATTAGGGTGAACTGCTCCTGGGAACGTGCGATCCACGGATGCACGAGACGGCGGCCTGAGGAGATGGACGGGTGGGGGTGGCGGCATGACTGCGAGCGGTCTGAGAGTGCGTGGCAAAGGAAGGAGGAGGGACGGTGGTGAAAGACAGAAGGCTCGAGAGAATGACGGTCTGCGTGTGACGATGGCGGGAGAGAGAAAAGAAAGATCGAATAAAGGGGCATCGAGGACGACACAAAAGTGATGCTCATTTGGCGAAGGGCAAGGGCGAAGACCGAGGATTGCGCGAGAAGTGACATAGGCGCGAAAGCGGCAGGCCAGGACGGCTAAGGCTGATCAGTTGAAGGGCCATTTAAGCTCACCAGGCTCACGTAGGCACGAGCCGCGCGCTGAAACAGGCTGGCTGGTGACATCGCGAGTGCCGCGAAAGGCGCGTCGGCGCGTGATGACCGCGACGTGCGGGCAGGACGATGTAGGGAATATGTAGAGAAAGACAGCGCCATAACTTTGGAGCGGCTCATAGGCACGGGTGGATTGACGGGTTGGGTAATCATCGATAAGTACAACTCGGTCGGAACATCCATGTCGGCAACAACAGGAAGGTTCTTGGGGCGGCGCGCTACCCAAGAAACATGGATATGCTCTTGTGGCTGCCAGAGACTGCGCGAATTCAGGTGTAAATATGAGCTAGACTGTCTACTAGTGAGTACTCACCCGTCGACTCCGTTGCATTGGAGCCACGGTCACGGGGCCGACACTGATTCGGACTGCCCTCAGAACGACCTTTTCCCGTTGCTGCCAGACTTGACACCGGAGACGGTCAGACAGCGAGTGCAGCAGGCTGGGGTACCACCTCAGACAATCTGGTCGAGCTGGGAAGACCGCAAAGAAAGTGTGGCGTGGATTCGCGAACTTTGTTCCGCAGAGTATGCGGCCGCCTTGGCACAGAACGCTCCTCAGGTCTTGCCCTCGCACGAGTACGATCCTGTGCACGACTGTGCGATGCTGCAACTGCGTGAGTACATGATCGTCTTGAACAGATAAGATCTAACGGGGATCATGGCCTGCTAGTACGTAAAGAATTAGAGCGGAACGCGGTGGAGGAGCGTCGAGGGACACGTGACAGATCTCCCGACCGATGGTGGATTGTGAATGAGTCCCTAGATCTATTGCATCCTGATCTACGAAGGGAAGTCGAAGTCAGGTTGTGGCAAAAGAAGCTTATGGACAGCAAAGATGGTCGACGAAGAAGGCCGATGCCGAACTGGCTGTTCGAGTGGCCATGTAATCCTTTTGCTGGGCGACTGAGATAGTAAGCCGGACTAGAAAGAATAGATAGTACATAGCACTTGCCGCCTTATTCCGAAGTCTAAAGAAACACGCCACCGGGCGAAGGAAAGGCAGAGCTGCTCCGCTGTCTGATCACGCGCAAGCCAAAGGTCACGTTGCCTAGACGCGTGGCGTCTCGGGTTGTGCCGTTCTGGGCTTACTGGGCAGCTCTGCTTTGTCACTTAGTATGTTAGCGATGATGGAACATAGATTCAATGTAACCCTACGACGACCTTAGATTATTTACGCACTCAGCGTCATACATAGCGGGTGGTATAACTAGAGAAGGGCAGGTAAGACGACGAGGACGAGAATGAAGGCCGTAGTAGCCTGCATGAGCCGCCAATGCACCCCCCTCGCAACCGCTGCGTAGCGGATAGCATGCACGCCAGTGTATACGACGGTGTCCACCATTGCCCCGCAGATAATGTGAGCTTGCTTCGTATAGTACGGTATCACCGACATCTCGCGCATGTCCTGGTAGCGCGGCTCAGCCCACCGATCGAGCAGAACATGGGTCGGCTTCCAGCCACTCTTTTGATCAAGGGGGGGCTGGCGCGTCACACCCCAGGATCGATGTGTAGCGCCTGTAGTTGCCGGTCCGGAAGGCACGACTTGGCCATTGATGACGAAGGCCATGTTGAATGAGTAGGCGCTGGCGTCGAAGAAAGGCGAGTTCTGGGCAATGCGAGGCAAAAGGGCCATATACACCGCCATTCCTACGGCTGCGTCGGTGTACGCGTCTGGGTATTTTGTTAAGTGGAAGACCGATGTGCAGAGGTAAATTTGCGCACAATCGAGCTGCTGCTGGGTCAAGACAGGGGCGGCCCAGTTGCCGTGCTGGAAGCTCTTGTCGACGAAGCGGCCGAGGATGCGCGCAGCACCATCTTGCAAGGATATCTGGCGAGAGAGTGGGTATTCGAGTACGCTAGGGTACACCGTCTTGATAAGGCAGGATAGGTCGACGGCGTTGAGGACGGCAGCGCCTGTAACCCGTCCAATAGCCGTACAGTCCACTAAAAAGGTCGTTACTGATGAGCGGCGTCAAAGGCGGTGTCGACAGACTGATGATGTGGAAGCCGCTCTTCGGTATGGCAGGGTCCCCCAAGAGCTCCATGGTACGAGGAGGTAGTACGCCTAGAATCATGGATGAGCGGCGCAGATGAAACGAGGAGAAGATGGGCGCACCATTGAGAGCTAGCATATCGAATATAACAATGAAGTTGTCGGACGCTATGGTGATGAGGCGAACGATGTGTGTAGGCGGGGGGGTATAGGGTAGGACGACGTCCCTGATGGCGCTCTTGCTGAGCATGTCTCCCTCCCATTCGACGTCGATGGACAGCGCCCGAACCGTCCCATTCCGCGGAAAGTAGATGAGCGCTTCGGCGTCTGCAGTGTGCGGGTCATCCACGTAGACACAGCCGACGTTGAGAGGGATGGTGAAGGTCGGCAACGGCATCTGCCCGACGGTGTCAAGACAAACAGCGAAGACGTCGAGTGACCGCAGGAACGAGGTAGAAGACAAGGAGAGAAAGAGAAGACGTGCGTGGGGTTTTATGAGTCGTGCGAGGTCGGCGTAGGCGAGCCGAACGTCCAAGGCTGTAGGGCGCGAGAGATGCAGGGGGCGCGAGAGATGCGGGGACCGCGAGAGATGCGGGGACCGCGAGAGATGCGGGGACCGCGAGCGGGCAAAGGCAGGTGCCGCGAGGTCTCCCTTCATGCATGATCGTCGGCAGTGACCGCGTCGATTAGCTGTACGCAGAACGGACGTTCCATCT
Source organism: Pleurotus ostreatus/Saccharomyces cerevisiae fusant (assembly GCA_024196135.1). Lineage (NCBI taxonomy): Eukaryota > Fungi > Pleurotus ostreatus/Saccharomyces cerevisiae fusant. The sequence continues at coordinate 3,561 of JAMQCK010000599.1, read as the reverse complement.
GGCGACCCCGTCTAAAGGCGCAGATGATGCAAATCGTAGCGGGGTCAAAGGTATGATATGTCTGCGGGTCGCGGGTCGCATTACACACTACAACCTCCCGGTCGCAAGACACAAGCGCCAGTTAGAAAAGGGCGACAGCAAGGGGGTCATCCGGAATCGTATCGTCATGCGAGCGCTCAGCCGCGGACCACGCGCGCGAAGTCACGTGGATGTTGAACTTGCACTACAGAGAGGGGGACAGAGGGGAGGACAGAAGGATACTGGTCCGATGCCGGTTTGTCGGCAGGCGCACAGCTGCCGCCCTTCTTTGGAATGTCGCGCCTGTATGGAGTGTCGCGTTATTCGCGCATTGGGCACAATGGAAATAAATGCAGCGAAATCAGCGGCTGACCACAGAAAACACGAACTAGCGAGAGCGAAGACAAAGTGGGCAGCCGCGACTGCCGCGCAAAGTGCAACGAGGGCGTGTGTGAGTGTGTGAAAACGAGTGGGCCATATTAGCCGCAGGAAACGACACCGGCGAGAGCGTGTGCCAGTCGCGACAGTCAACGTTTTTGCGTGTGTGTAGCGAGAGTCCCAAGCGCTGGACGCGTGTGGGGGATTGTCGCTCGGAAATTTGAGGATGTATTTCTGCTCGACAGCCGGTGCAAAAATGGAAATGACAGGTCATGACGACATTGGGAGTACACTACTAAGGCAACAGGGAAAACATGACTGCATATCCAGAGGAGGGGCGAGCACCCACGCCGTTATCGTATACACCACTAGCATATTAGCGGAACGCAAGATGCTGGCACATTGCGTCACAATGGCCCGTCAGCTAGAGATTGAACGACGGATTCGCGCGCTTGCTGAACGAGGGCTGCATAATCGGCTGTCGAGCACTCGCAGACTCGGTACTGAGGCGCGTTCTGGTGCCAGATATGGTGGTGAGGAGAACATTGCTGCAATAAAGACTAAATGGGCTCACATGGGATAGGTGCACGATGTCGGAATTGATAGGGCTGCAGACGAAGCAGAACTCTTGACCTTGAAGGGCGCCCAAAGCTTTATGGAGAGTTGCCTCTTCTTGACGGGCCTGCCAAAGGATCAGATTCCACAGCACGGTCATACTCCCGAAGGGAGCGAAGGAGAAACTGACCTGAAGTTCCATGACCTGAGCGGGAGATACGGGTACAAGACGCTCCGCCACGTCAGAGAAAGCGATGAGGGGTAGACACCCTGTATGATCAGCAACGCTTAACCGCAGCAAATACCTTGGAAAAAGTCAGTGGCAACATAGTAGGTAGAAGAGATGTCCTCACGCGAACGTTGGATGACTGACGGTGCTGTTACAGCTGCTGCAGATATAACCGCCTTCCGCAGGGGTGACCTTCTTGCGGCACCGAGACCGGTCGCATCGGAGGTAACCGTAACGGTCATGGTCAACGAGCAACACGGTTGCGACAAATCTGAAAGGTCTACCATGGGCCGGGTGGGTGAAGGGGACTGCACGACGGGAGAGCACCTCCCCAATCGTGGTGTCCACTGGGCTTGAAATGGACACATTCGGTAGAGTGGATGATCGATCCTGGTACCAGACGCGGAGATGTGCAGCGCCTGCCGTTGCCGGCTCAATGCAGAAAGTGCTCTGGGGCGTCGACGACAACGTTGCCGCACCTGCAAGGTCGGGTCACTTACTTATTGAGAAGCGAAGGGAAACAACATACGACCGAAACGACCAACTCTGACGAACTTGATAGCACATATGGCGCCGGTGGGGAGCGCAGTCTCCGTAGCGCGTCCCCACAATGCCAATGTCATAGGACCGAACGTTTGATCGAAGATCTGAACGCGGCGAAGAACATACGGCTTGCCATCGCTGCGGCGTCGTCCTTTGAGCAGACCATCAGCCGCATGAATCACGACTAGAACGTCTGGAGAGGATTATGAATAGAACGAGCGCGAGGCGAAGGGATGCCAACTTACCCAATAAGCGATTGATTGGACAGACGGCGGCGTCTGAGAGTGACGTGAACGCGGCAGTTATAGAAGGGGATACGTCGAGAGTATGTGTGCACTGAAAGGGTAGAGAGACGAGGTCAGAACATGATAGTGAGAAGAGGACCTCAACAAACCGCCGTAACGGCCGCGCTTGAATCAAGGTGGACTTCATATGGAACTTCTGTTGCTGCAGACTTGGCAGGTCCTTCGGGCAGACCGTCTGCTGCGCTGAAGCCCTTCATGTTGAGTGTTGGAAGTACATGCAGGGTCGTATCGATAGTCGCATTGTCGACGCAAGCGATCGCCGCCACGTTGAAGGGTGTACGCTCGAGTGAACGGGAGCGCTCCGTAGGAAGCCAATTTGTCGGGAGGTCAAGATCGTGAGGGGGTACCAAGCGTGGGGCTTGCTCGTCTGCCGCATCCCACACAAGTTTGCAGTGAGGGTTCCAAAGTGGCGTGTATTGAACTATGATAGGAACTCTGCAGGCAGAAATGAAGCGTCAGCCGAGGATATATACAGAAGAACAGGGCAACGCACTTCTTATAACGGGAGCCCGCTTTCACGCCCATCCATGTCACGCGCTCCGCCTGCACAACTTGATACTTCGCCAACCCTGACCCAACAGTGGGCACGCCGCGATTCAGAACGGACGGCATGTAATGGCGCCCATCTGACACGACGACCTGCGCGATGTTGGAGGAGGCACCGGTGCTGGTCGGCAGAGGGCGGGCATCCGAGAGTAGTTGGACAATCAAGGACGACGGCGCGTCAGCGTCCTCCTCTGAAGAGCGCAGCCAACTCGTGACGGCGTTGGGGGTGAGGCTGGCCTCTACGGGCTGAGGATCGTCCATGTTGGTAACGGGATAAGGAAAGGGGGGGCGCTGGAAACCTGTCGGCCGAGCGTGTGTCGGCGTACTAACGATGGGAGGGGCGAAAGGGGCGCGCCATTGCACGGCTAGCGATGGCCTGCGAAGGCGCGAGGTATGTCACTTGCGCGCATTCTGGGCTGGAAGAGGGCTGCGTTGAAGCGTAGCAAAGTCCGCATAGATTGTACAATGCACGCCAGTGGCGGGGAGCGCGAACAGCGCGACGTGAGCATCATGAGCGACAATGACAACGTGGGCGGACTACTACGTCACTGAATTCGCCCGGCGGGAAAGTTGGGCCGCTCACCTGCTTGGGCGATGCCCCGGTTCGACAGACGACAGAGGGAAGATTCTGTACGGAGGTGGCACACTACCCCAACTGCCCACATCCGGGGAACGTAGGGTCAAAGATGGCGGCAGAATATTGGGCGGTCTGCAGCGACACATTACACGTGTGCGGTCGCCGCATCATACTCACAGCGGCATTCGATCGGGCAAAATTGCAAAGGAAATTGTTTATTCTTTTCAGCAGGCCGGTTCGAGGTTTCGGTAAAACCCTACGTGAATTAATTTCCGTGGACAGGTTTCCATCATTTTGGAAAACAGGGTTGGCAAGGCGTGACATTTGGAACGGGTGTGTCAGCGATCGAGATACTGTGGCAGTGTGACAGGGGTAACCGCCGCGGTATCACACCGATATCATAGGTGTTC